>OY720279.1:18280000-18283226 GCA_963082995.1 Noctua comes | reverse complement strand
AACCTATACCTAACCTAACCTAACCTAACCTAACCTAACCTAACCTAACCTAACCTAACCTAACCTAACCTAACCTAACCTAACCTAACCTAACCTAACCTAACCTAACCTAACCTAACCTAACCTAACCTAACCTAACCTAACCTAACCTAACCTAACCTAACCTAACCTAACCTAACCTAACCTAACCTAACCTAACCTAACCTAACCTAACCTAACCTAACCTAACCTAACCTAACCTAACCTAACCTAACCTAACCTAACCTAACCTAACCTAACCTAACCTAACCTAACCTAACCTAACCTAACCTAACCTAACCTAACCTAACCTAACCTAACCTAACCTAACCTAACCTAACCTAACCTAACCTAACCTAACCTAACCTAACCTAACCTAACCTAACCTAACCTAACCTAACCTAACCTAACCTAACCTAACCTAACCTAACCTAACCTAACCTAACCTAACCTAACCTAACCTAACCTAACCTAACCTAACCTAACCTAACCTAACCTAACCTAACCTAACCTAACCTAACCTAACCTAACCTAACCTAACCTAACCTAACCTAACCTAACCTAACCTAACCTAACCTAACCTAACCTAACCTAACCTAACCTAACCTAACCTAACCTAACCTAACCTAACCTAACCTAACCTAACCTAACCTAACCTAACCTAACCTAACCTAACCTAACCTAACCTAACCTAACCTAACCTAACCTAACCTAACCTAACCTAACCTAACCTAACCTAACCTAACCTAACCTAACCTAACCTAACCTAACCTAACCTAACCTAACCTAACCTAACCTAACCTAACCTAACCTAACCTAACCTAACCTAACCTAACCTAACCTAACCTAACCTAACCTAACCTAACCTAACCTAACCTAACCTAACCTAACCTAACCTAACCTAACCTAACCTAACCTAACCTAACCTAACCTAACCTAACCTAACCTAACCTAACCTAACCTAACCTAACCTAACCTAACCTAACCTAACCTAACCTAACCTAACCTAACCTAACCTAACCTAACCTAACCTAACCTAACCTAACCTAACCTAACCTAACCTAACCTAACCTAACCTAACCTAACCTAACCTAACCTAACCTAACCTAACCTAACCTAACCTAACCTAACCTAACCTAACCTAACCTAACCTAACCTAACCTAACCTAACCTAACCTAACCTAACCTAACCTAACCTAACCTAACCTAACCTAACCTAACCTAACCTAACCTAACCTAACCTAACCTAACCTAACCTAACCTAACCTAACCTAACCTAACCTAACCTAACCTAACCTAACCTAACCTAACCTAACCTAACCTAACCTAACCTAACCTAACCTAACCTAACCTAACCTAACCTAACCTAACCTAACCTAACCTAACCTAACCTAACCTAACCTAACCTAACCTAACCTAACCTAACCTAACCTAACCTAACCTAACCTAACCTAACCTAACCTAACCTAACCTAACCTAACCTAACCTAACCTAACCTAACCTAACCTAACCTAACCTAACCTAACCTAACCTAACCTAACCTAACCTAACCTAACCTAACCTAACCTAACCTAACCTAACCTAACCTAACCTAACCTAACCTAACCTAACCTAACCTAACCTAACCTAACCTAACCTAACCTAACCTAACCTAACCTAACCTAACCTAACCTAACCTAACCTAACCTAACCTAACCTAACCTAACCTAACCTAACCTAACCTAACCTAACCTAACCTAACCTAACCTAACCTAACCTAACCTAACCTAACCTAACCTAACCTAACCTAACCTAACCTAACCTAACCTAACCTAACCTAACCTAACCTAACCTAACCTAACCTAACCTAACCTAACCTAACCTAACCTAACCTAACCTAACCTAACCTAACCTAACCTAACCTAACCTAACCTAACCTAACCTAACCTAACCTAACCTAACCTAACCTAACCTAACCTAACCTAACCTAACCTAACCTAACCTAACCTAACCTAACCTAACCTAACCTAACCTAACCTAACCTAACCTAACCTAACCTAACCTAACCTAACCTAACCTAACCTAACCTAACCTAACCTAACCTAACCTAACCTAACCTAACCTAACCTAACCTAACCTAACCTAACCTAACCTAACCTAACCTAACCTAACCTAACCTAACCTAACCTAACCTAACCTAACCTAACCTAACCTAACCTAACCTAACCTAACCTAACCTAACCTAACCTAACCTAACCTAACCTAACCTAACCTAACCTAACCTAACCTAACCTAACCTAACCTAACCTAACCTAACCTAACCTAACCTAACCTAACCTAACCTAACCTAACCTAACCTAACCTAACCTAACCTAACCTAACCTAACCTAACCTAACCTAACCTAACCTAACCTAACCTAACCTAACCTAACCTAACCTAACCTAACCTAACCTAACCTAACCTAACCTAACCTAACCTAACCTAACCTAACCTAACCTAACCTAACCTAACCTAACCTAACCTAACCTAACCTAACCTAACCTAACCTAACCTAACCTAACCTAACCTAACCTAACCTAACCTAACCTAACCTAACCTAACCTAACCTAACCTAACCTAACCTAACCTAACCTAACCTAACCTAACCTAACCTAACCTAACCTAACCTAACCTAACCTAACCTAACCTAACCTAACCTAACCTAACCTAACCTAACCTAACCTAACCTAACCTAACCTAACCTAACCTAACCTAACCTAACCTAACCTAACCTAACCTAACCTAACCTAACCTAACCTAACCTAACCTAACCTAACCTAACCTAACCTAACCTAACCTAACCTAACCTAACCTAACCTAACCTAACCTAACCTAACCTAACCTAACCTAACCTAACCTAACCTAACCTAACCTAACCTAACCTAACCTAACCTAACCTAACCTAACCTAACCTAACCTAACCTAACCTAACCTAACCTAACCTAACCTAACCTAACCTAACCTAACCTAACCTAACCTAACCTAACCTAACCTAACCTAACCTAACCTAACCTAACCTAACCTAACCTAACCTAACCTAACCTAACCTAACCTAACCTAACCTAACCTAACCTAACCTAACCTAACCTAACCTAACCTAACCTAACCTAACCTAACCTAACCTAACCTAACCTAACCTAACCTAACCTAACCTAACCTAACCTAACCTAACCTAACCTAACCTAACCT